>CM034147.1:458598403-458615903 GCA_019776745.2 Taxus chinensis | reverse complement strand
TTCCACGCAGCCTGCAAATACACATACGACAACAAACGCACCAGCGACACGCATGCACAATCGTCACACATGCACATCACGACATCAGAGAACACCAACAAAAACGCCTCGTTGATAATACACACACACAAACACACATACACGCACACCCATACACACACGCACACACACATGCACACAGACACACACGCACACACACACACACATGCGCATGCATATGCACATGCACAAGAGCATGCACACGCACACACACACATGTACATGCACACACACACACACACACACACACACACACGCGCGCGCGCGCGCGCGCGCACGTGCACTCACACATGCACACACACACATGCGTGCACGCACACGCACACACCCCCACACCCACACCCCCACACACATGCACAGAAACACGCAAAATCACACGCACACGCACACATAAACATAAAGTGATCAAATAAACATTTTGTTAACAAAGAGGCACGTAAACACACACGTACATGCACACACATACACATGCATAGGTGTGCACATGCACATGCGCACACATGCACGGACACGCAAGCCCACACACACATGCATGTGCATGCATAGAAACACATGCACATGCACACACACACACACATGCACACATGCACACACACACACACACACAAAGAAAAAAACACACAGACGCACACACAAGCACATTCACACGCACACGCACACACACATGCACACGTAAACACATACATGCACACACACACACACACACACGCACACGCACACTCACACGCACATGCACATGCACATGATCATGCTCATTCACACGCACACACACTTAAATGTGCACAAACACAGACAAACACGTGCATGTGCATGCACGCACACACATGCACATACCCACACACACAAACACACATGCACACACCCGCACACGCTTGCGTGCATGCGTAAATGTACACACACAAATGCACACACACACACACACACATGTTCATGAACAAGCCCACGCATGCTCATGCGTAAGAACACCTTCACACACACATAGAAGCACACACGCGCGTGCGCACACACACACACACACACACACTCCCACACACACCCACACAAGCTCACATGCATGTGGACACATTTATGTAAATAGACCTGCACACACACACAAATACAGACACTCACATAAACTCAGGCACGTTCGCGCGCACGTGCACGCATATAGGCACACACACACACGCATGCACACATGTACACACACACACATAGGCATACACACATGCACATACGCACATTATCAGAGAAGTGGTTCAAAAGCTTGGACCATTGGGCACACTAGAAAATTGAGACTTAAGACTTTCAAACTAGCAAATCTGTTAACTTGGAAAAACAAAACTGTTTGAAAATTGTTCATGATAGTAAACTTAGAAAATTAAAGAAGGTTTGAAGTATTGAACTAACTCTCACTTTGGTCTATGCAGGAAGCTCAGACAAAGCGAGAGGAACATTCACAGAGACCCATAGTCACCACCACCACCACCTCCACCACCACCACCACCACCACCAGATCAGGGTTTAGCAGCTATCCTACAACAGATTTTGTAGACCCTCTAGGATGTAAATGCTGCCCTACATGGAGGATCAGTAGGAGGGCATTCAAGTGGAAATGATAGAGCTATTTCCATAGAGGGACACGCACCTCCTTCACTTGGTGAGGAGCATGGAGGAGAGAATTATCATGGAGAGTCAGATAGAGTAGAGTCTCCTTCGAGGGGACATGGTGACCATATTTTAGGACATAGAGAGAGGTCTCGGAGCCCTAGGATCGAGGACAAGTAGATAGAGAGGCCTAGAGGCCGTCAGACCATAGCTACAGATCACATCAGGGAGATCCTGAAGCTTAGGCCATCACATTATTCAAGTGATACAGGATGATTCTAGGAAGAGGCTTGGCTGGTTAGCTTGAGTGGTTGCTTAAAGCTTTGTCCTATTCTAGCAACACAAAAGCTCATGTTGTGATACATTTACTGAGGGATGGAGCTAGAGTATGGTGTAGGATAGAGGAGCAGAAGCTCCATATTGATTCAGAGATAGTCACCTGGGAGTTGTTTGAGGAGAGATTCAGGAGTAGATGCTTGTCACAGAGATTCATACAACAGAGGATTGATGAGTTCCACGATCTTCGACAGGCATCCCTTATAGTGGTAAAGTATGAGAATAGGTTCTTGGACCTACTCTAGTACGTTGATTACATGTAGGATGAGTAGGTGCGGATCCACAGGTTCATCCGAGGCCTTAATTTAGATATTTGAGGTGCAGTTCAGATCCATTGCCCACAGACTTTAGCAGAGGCCGTTGAGAAGGCCTACATTACAGAAGATACTCAGGGTAAAACCCAATAGGCTAGAGACCATGTCAGGAGCCGTATTCATCAGTTACAAGATAGCAAATCGAGGGGATCAGCACCTCCTCCTCATGGTGGTCAGCATTCTTTGCAGTCATCTTTCAAGCTGCAACAGTAGTAGTCTTGCCCACCTTTTAGGCCTCCTCATAGGACTAATGCACAAAGAAGTTGCAGTATGAGGCCTTCTCCTAGGGGTCCCACCAGGACACAGGGTGGAGCTAGAGCTTAGTCAGCAGGATCTTGACTGCAGAGACCACAAAAAACTATATTTGGATCATCAGGATCCATGACACCTACCTCTAGAGAACCTTCTGGAGGTGCTTCTGCTTGGAGAGGCTCAGGTGGTTGTTTCAGGTGTGGAGTAGCGGGACACTTTTGGAGAGATTGTCCCAAGAACCCTAATAAGGGTAAGGAACCCATCTCAGAGCCTACAGTCGGAGACATGGGGTAGAGTCACAGGATCTATGTAGTGGTTGAAAACCACTAGGCTGAGCACTAGAGCATGGTCATCAAGACTACAGGTAGTGTTGGAGGTGTTCCTACCTCTGTATTGTTTAACTCCGGTTCTTCTAATTTATTTATTGCACCATCCTTAGTAGAGCGATGTAGGCTGGTGGCAGTTAGGAAGGGTCATAGTTGGGATGTCAAAATGGCTTTTGGAGCCACGATCTCTATGGAATCCTTAGTTAAGGAGTGTGTAGTGGATTTGGGACCTTTCACCACCACCTCGGATCTCCGTATTCTTCCTTTGGGCTCATATGGAGTCATTTTAGGCATGGATTGGTTATCTACACATAAGGCTAGGATGGATTGCTATCACAAGACTATATCTTGTGTAGATGATCTTGGAGCTGAGTCGGTGATTTCAGGAGTCAAGAGACCCATTTCTATTCACACTATCTCCGCTATGTAGCTCAAGCGGTGTGTACAACAGGGTTGTTAGATGTATGTAGTGACAGGACAGAGGATGGGTCTAGTGGGCCATCATTAGATGATCATCCCATTCTGAGAGAGCATGCAAATGTCTTCCCAGGGGAGCTACCGGGGATGCCACCCCCACGTGAGATTAACTTCCATATTGATTTGGTTCTAGGGGCAGAGCCTATCTCACGAGCTCCTTATTGAATGACCACCTCGGAGCTCTGTGAGCTCAAGTTACAGCTTGAAGGCCTTATAGAGAAGGGCCTTATCCATCCTAGTGTATCCCCCTAGGGTGCACCGGTAATTTTCGTGAAGAAGAAGGATGGATCATTGCGGTTGTGTATTGATTACCGTCAGTTGAACAAAGTGACAGTCAAGAATCGTTACCCCCTTCCTCGTATCGATGACTTGTTTGAATAGATGAAGGGAGCCACGGTGTTCTCTAAGATTGATCTCAATTTGGGCTACCATCAGTTGAGGATTTTGGAGGTGGACATCCATAAGACCGCCTTCCGCATGAGGTAGGGGCACTATGAGTTCACAGTGGTGCCTTTTGGTTTGACAAATGCCCCTGCAGTGTTTATGAGTTTGATGAATGGGGTATTCAGAACCTTTCTAGATAGCTTCGTTCTCATCTTCCTTGATGACATCTTGGTATACTCACAAACACATGAGGAGCACGAGGGGCACCTTCGCTAGGTTCTTCAGTGTCTTTGGGAGCAGCAACTTTACGATAACTTGGAGAAGTGTGCATTCTTTCAGATAGAGGTACAATACTTGGGTCATATCATTTCTAGGGAAGGTATCGCGGTTGATCCTTCTAATATTAGAGCCATTATGGATTGGCCAACACCCACTACTGTGACAGAGGTGCACAGCTTCATAAGATTAGTAGGTTACTATAGGATATTTGTTAAGGACTTCTCTCAGATTGCACACCCTATCACTTCCCTTCAGTGGAAAGGGAAGCAGTTTGTTTGGTCAGACAGATGTGAGCAAGCCTTCAGGAAACTAAAGGAGTGTCTCACTATTGCACCTATCCTTGTAGTACCGGATCCACATATTGAGTTCTTTATTTACACGAATGCTTTGTTAGCAAGCCTTAGAGGTGTGATAATGCAGGAGGGTAGAGTTGTAGCTTTTGAGTCTCACAAACTCAAGAATTATGAGATCAATTATCTGAGTCATGATCTTGAGCTTGTGGTAGTTGTGCATGCATTAGTTTGATGGAGATACTTTCTTCTTGGCAGGAGATTCACACTCAGGAAAAATCAATTGAGTCATCGCCACCTCTTCACGTAACCCAATCTCAATGCTCGTCAGTGGCGTTGGATGGAGTTTATTTGTGAGTATGATATGGAGATAGAGCATGTGAAAGGGAAGGAGAATGTGGTTACAGACACTCTCAGTAGATGGAGACATGCAAGTATGGCCACTTCAAAGGGCACATATTTGTGGAGCAGGATTCTTCATCAGCTTCCTCTTGACAACTTCTACATTGCAGTTCGAGCTGAGATCGAGTCCCAGAGACCCCTCAAGGGGAAGTTTGATGGTTTTTCCTTAGAGGCAGATGACCTTCTCAAGCACAGAGGCTGGATTTATGTTCCTAGAGATGGAGGCTTGAGTCAGGACATCTTGGCAAAGGCACATCGTGCATCCTATTCAGCCCATCCTGGGTTGAAGAAGATGCACGCCACCTTGAGACAGTTATATCATTGGAGAGGTATTTTTAGAGACGTGGCCCAGTTTGTGTCATAATGTTTAGAGTTCCAGAGATTTAAGGCCGAGCATCAGCATCCAACTAGCCTTCTCTTTCCTCATGCTATACCAAAATGGAAGTGGGACACCATTTCCATGGATTTCATTATTGGACTACCTATGTCGAGATATCACCATGATGCCATTATGGTCACAGTGGATAAATTGACAAAAGTAGCTCACTTTTCTTCGGTGAAGACCACTTATACAGCTAGAGTAATGGCATGCATATATTTGGATGAGATCGTTAGGTTGCATTGGATTATGTGGAAGATCATTTATGACCGTGATCCCTTGTACACTTCACATTTTTGGACTACCATGCAGTATGTCCTCGGGACGAGGATTAATTTCAGCATAACATACCACCCTGAGACAGATGGATAGATCGAGTGAGTAAATCAGATTTTGGAGGATATGCTTAGGATGTACGTGATGGATCAGCAGTCTAAGTGGGAGGAGTACTTGTACTTAGTGGAGTTTGCCTACAACAATAGTTTTCAGAGTTCTATAGGTATGACACCTTTTCAAGCATTGTATGGTAGGGAGTGTAGGACACCCCTTAGCTGGGACAGGTTGGAGGATAGATTATCTGTTGGGCTAGCTCTTTTACAGGACATGGAGCAGTAGGTAGTGCTGATCAGGTAGAGATTGCATGATGCACATGATAGAAAGAAGAAGTATGCTGATCAGCATAGAACCGAGCGTAATTTTGATGTGGGCATGAAGGTATTCCTTCGTGTTAGGCCACATAAGAGCCTGATCCACTATGAAAAAGTTTCTAAGTTAGCTCCTCGGTTCGTTGGACTGTTTGAGATCTTGGAGCGTATCAGGCCATTGGCTTATCATCTAGCATTGCCACCCAGCTTGTCTCGCGTACATGATGTGTTTCATGTTTATGTTCCTAGGAGATACATCATAGATCCTTCTCACATGCTGGATTAGACATCATTGTAGGTATAGGATCAAGGGCAGGTGATGGTGGAGCCCATCTGTATCATAGATCACAAGACCCTGGGCCTTTGAGGCAAAGATATTGATTAGGTACGGGTACAATGGGATAGATACGATGAGACTGCAACCACTTGGGAGGATTCTACTGTTTTACGAGTGTAGTTTCCACATTTGTTCCAGTGACTTCCAGGAGGAAGTCGAGTCTAAGGGGAGGGGATGTAGTGCCCACTTCCCTTTGACACTGTTTAGATACTGATTTTGACACTACTGATCATATTTTGGGGACATTATTATGTTTTGATGTAGTATGATGTGTATATGCTAGATCATGGGTTATTATGGACATTATTATGTTTTGTTTAGCATGATGGTTAGATGTTAGACTATGGATTAGTATTGATCCGGATTCAGTTATTATACTTCATGATCATTAAGACATTACTATTATTATGTGGATGATGATATACTAGTTGACATGGATAGGTTATTAATGATTGATTTTAGACATGTGACATTTGATGTTATGAATAGCTCTAGTATAGAGATTCATTGGATAATGATATAGTTACAAATGGAATTCAAATGATGACGTTAAATTCTTGATATTGTCGTGATTTGGATTTAATCTTTATATGTTGCTTATATTATTTGGATGTTCTGATGTGGCCACGAGGCCAAAGGAGGTATTGTTATTTTGTAGGTTAAAAATCACAACAATGTCAGGGGACTGGAGACTAACCATATTGGAATTCTATGTGAAATCAACAAGGTCACCATGGAAATTGTGTTTGATTTGAGTGTTGAGTTGTGTTAGGACTTCCCATGGGGGGGATTTCCACTATTGTGACCATGGGATATATGTGTTTAATTTTGTGTCCCTTTTTAATTATTGTTGTATGTATTTTATTTGTAATGTGTTCCTTCTTTTAATTATTTTAAATGGGAATGTAATGTGAGAATCATATAGTTAAAATTTTAATTAAATTAATTGGGATGTGGAGTGTAAGAAATAAAGTTGTAATCTTAATTAATAATTAAATTTGATTTATAACCATGTGATAAATAAATAAATATTTTCCAAAGATTGTGATAAATAAATGTCATAGATATTAATGCATGTGTAAGAGGATGTAAGGGTTTTGTAAGTGAAGTGATAGATTGTGTAAATCAGATTTTGGAAGTGTAGAACACTCAATCCTCTTTGAAATTTGAATTTGACCTTGAAGGAAAAATTTGGAGGCTTGTGGGACAAGTTAACTCTCAAAAACCTCCACCAACCATGATTATAGTTTTGGAGTCAAAATCAATCCTTTTTATTGCATTTTTGATATGATTTTGTGTACGAATTGATTGCACTTGTCTTACAAATTTTTAATGCATTTCTTTTGGAGTATGGGCTAAAATGAAGTATGTAAGTGGTTTGTCATTCACATTAATTGTGATTTATTTGTTGATGTTGATCCTTTCTTGGGGGTTGAGGAAAAATGATGTGGCATCCCACTTAGAATCCACATCATCCTCTCCCCACCCTCTCCTTTAAAAATTTGAATTCCTCCTCATTTTGAGGTTGTTGAAACATTTTCACTCTCTCCCCTTGGGCCGAATTTTCTTCTTGTCGGAGCTTGCTTTGTGGAAGAAGTGGATTTTCTTTTGCATGCTTTCTTCTTGCTGTTTTGGGACTACATTTGATCATCAAAGAACTGTTGTTTTGGAAAATAAATCTCCATTATGGAGAGGTAGGCTCTTATCCATTTTAATCTATTATTTTTCCCCTTATCTTGCATGCATTATTGAATGGTTTTGTGTTTGCATTCTTGGATGGATGGGTAGAATGCTTAGGGAAAGGTGTAGAGAGAAGACTATGAGGGTTTATCAGAGGAGGGATAAGGGAATTGCCATTGGCACTTGTTCTTTGTGGAGGGAATGTTGGTTTGGGATCCACCTAGGAAAAAAATATGTTTGCAATTCTTACTTTGGGGGGGGCATAAGGGATAAATTTGGAGGAGGGATAAGGTGGGGTTGAGGAGGGATAAGGTTTATGGGATGGTTATGTTTTTTTTTGGCGGTTTGTTTTGGTGGATGCCCAATTCTAACATGGGAGGAATAAGGATACCTCTATAGCTCTTGCTCTTGTTTGGCTTGCTTGTTCAAGCCTATGTGTTGTATGATTTCTTTCAATTACAGTTGGGAACTACTGTCTTGTTGAACTGTGCCTTGTATTGTTGTTATGTAATATGAAAAGAATGTTGTTTATTGTGAAAGAAGCCTTGTTGCTATGTGTTGATGTTCATACCTTATTCCAATATGGTTGGGGGTTGGGGGCCAATGGGGAAAGATGGCTTCTTTTTTCCAATTAGATGTCTTGGTTGGGTGGAGAGCGTTGCCTTTCCCCCTTCCTTGTTGTGATCAAAAGAAGAATGAAGATGAAGAATTCAACATACTGCTGTTTGGAGAAAGAAAATTCCAGCTTTGACAGTCCTACTTCTTGAGTAAATTTGAATGTAACCTTTCCCACTTCGAGTGGATGATTGTATATATATTGTAATGTGAAGTGATTGTATTTTCATTAAGGAATGTAGAGAAGAATTATATCTCTCTGTTTTACTTTGGAAAAAAAATGTGAAAGGATTTTCATACTTTGTAATTTGAAAATTGAAAATCCAATCAAATTGGAAAATAGTTGAGTTGTAAAGTTGTTTGAATTCAATAAAGGAATGGAAGCTCTTTTTTATTTATGTTGTTGTAATATTGTTGTTGGAGATCAATGAAATAAATATATTCCTTTCCCAATTGCATTGTTGTATTGAAATTTCAATGAATGTTATAGTTTTCAATTCTGTTTTGGGGAAGAGAAAATGTATAAAGGAAATGACAGAAATTGATCTCTCTGAAATGAGTTGTTAAAAAATTAGAAATTAACATTGCATACTAAATATAAGTGTTTGTTGAATCAATTGAATGTTTGAGAGAGGAATTTAATATGTTTTCCATACTTGAATGTTGCACAGAAATTTGCAATCTCGTTGGAGAAAGATCTCTATTTCAATTTTTAAATTTGGCATTTGAAATAATCCAATAAATGTATAGTTCAGATTTATAACTAAAATTAAGGAATGAAACAATGAAATTTAGATGTATTAATGTTTAAGAAACCTTGTGGGAACTCAATAATTGAAATGACTAGCAAGAACTTCATCAAATTAAATTTTAAATTTACATATTGGATTTCCTGTCAAAAGATGTAAAAGTGCAAAAGAAAATTCAACTATCAAATTAAATCTGGAAAATATTCCTAAACTTACCAAAGACCACTTCTCCATGTTCAGTTTGCATGTTGATAAGAAAAGAAATCAAAATTGAACCAAACTTAAAAGTTATAAAAATTGCCATTTTTGAAGTTATAAACCCTGTAGATTGTTTCTTCAAAATTGACCTCCAAAATTTTATCAAATTCTAAAATTGATGACTTCTATGAAAAGAGGACTCCGAGATTTTTTCGGAAAGTCTTCGTTTGCCAAAAATAGAGTTTCCTATCAAAAGTTATGGCCGTTTGAAGTTTCACTTCAAAATAGCCATCCCAAACTGAAAATGAATTAATTTAACCTTAGAAAAATTTAAATTTTGACTTTGGAAAAAAAGGCCCGCGGCCCCGCCACCCTCCCATCCAATCAGGTGATGCCACGTGGCATCTTGGAGGGGCGTACTTTTTGAAGAATTAGATTTTATTTATTTTTTTGAAAATTTTGTCTTTGGAAAATTTTCCAAACTTTCCCCGCAGCTCCGTGGTCCCACGCCAATCACGTGCTGACACGTGGCAGGGAGGGCCCACGTGTAAAAATTGAAAACTTAACTTTTTGACTTGGGAGAAATTTCACATTTTTTTCCACATTCCCATGGCCCCACACCAATCACATGCTGACACGTGGCTTGGCGGTCACACGAAAGAAAACTCCAACTTTTGGTCTTAGGGAAAATTTTCAATTTTTCCTCTGCATCCCCGCACCCCCAAGACCAATAGGGTGATGACACGTGTCCCCATGGGCACGCGGGCCGCACAAATCTTTTTGGATTTTCAGCCCCTTTGGTGCAAAATCCATTTTACCTCTGCCGACCTATTGACCCACATCCAATCACTCGAAGACAAATTTTTCCTTTGGAAAAAATTGGATTTGTGTTCAGGAAATTTTTTAAATTTTCCCCCTAAGCCCGCGGACTTCTTAAGGGAAAATTTCCCCCTAAAACTCCGCCGAGCCATAACTCAAGTTCTGCAAGGAGTTAGGAGGACTTCTTTATATGGTTGGAAAGGTGAGAGAATTTCCTATCCAATGAGGATAATTGAGGAAAGTTTTGATGAGTCTAAATGTGAGAAAAATCTGGTTAAAGTTCTGAGCCTGTTAGAAAGCAGGCATGGGGGTAAATTGTTCCCTGAACCTATGCAAAACATGTAACCCTAAAATTTGAAATTTATGAACTTGTTATAAGTTAAAAATAGAAATCTTGTGTTGGGTAATTAGAATCTGTTCCAGAACCTATTAGTTCAAATTGATCCCTTGCAACTTGGTTGTAGACTCTTATAATAAAAAAAATTATTCGATAATTTTCCCAGCTAATTCCTAGTTTGTTTCTTGGTTTCAAGTGGTAGTTTGAAGAGGGCATTACACACATATACAGCCACGCACACAAGCACACACACACACACACGCACACACACACGCACATGCACACACACATGCACACGCACATGCACATGCACACACAAACACTCACACAAACTCAAGCACGCTTGCGCTCACGTGCACGTGTATAGGTACACACACACATACACACACACACGCATGCACACGTGCACACGCACGCACACGCGCACACACACACATGCACACACACACACACACAAGTACACACACATGCGATTGCACACACGCCCACGCACACACACACAACCACATGAACACACACACGCACACACACATGCACACACACATGCACACACACACACGCGCGCGCACACCCACACGCACATGCACACACACATGCACACGCACACACACACACGAAGATATACACACTTGCACACACAGCCACACGTGCATGCACATGCACATACACATGCCCACGCACATGTACATGCACACACACATGCCCACGTACATGCACCCTCGTGCTCATGCGCACATACACACATGTAGGAACACACACGATCACACGCACACACAAACACACACACACATGCACACACACATGTGCACGCATGCACACACAAACCCTTAGAGACTCACACGTACACACATGCACACACGCGCACGCATGCACACGCACACACACACACTCACAGAAACTCAGGCATGCTTGTGCACACGCACACATGTATAGGAACACACACACGCACACGCATGCACATGTGCACACGCACGCACACACATAGACATACACACATGCGCATGTGCACACATACAACCATGCAAACATGCACGCGCGCACGCGCACGTGCATGCACATGTACACGCACAAGCACACACATATGCACGCGCACACACACAAGCACATGCACTTGCACATGAACATACACACACACACACACAAATGCACACGCACATGCACACACGCACGTACACGGACATGCACATGCACACTCACACGAACATGCACATGCACATGAGGATACATAGACACACACTTGCATGCACAACCACACGCGCACACGTAGGTGCATGTGCATGCACACACACAAGTCCATGCATACACACATGCACACGCATAGGCACTCACACACGTGCGCACACACACACACACATATACACACACACACACGATCACATGCATAGACACACACATGCACGTATGCACGCACACACATGCACACACAAACCCTTACAAACTCACATGCATGTGCACACGCACACACAAACACACACATGTACACACGCGCACACACATGCACATGCACACAAACACGCACACACACACACACGGACATGCACACTCACACACACACGCACACGCACATGTATACACACACTTACCCATGCACGCTCACGCGCACAAACACATGCACACACATGTACCCGCATGCGCGTGCGCGCACACACACACACACACACTCATGCTTACACACATGAAAACACGCACACACAGAGACACACACGTACGCACACATGCACACACACAAACACACACATGCACACATGTGTACGTGCACATCCACACGCACATGTGCACACCTACACACACACACGAACACACATGCACACATAAGCTAACAAATACACACTCACTCACACATGCAAGCACGGTCACGCACATGCTCACGTGCATGCGCACCCTCACACACACTAACACGCACACATTCACATGCATAGCCATACGCACACGCGTACGCACATGCACACGCACTTGCACACACCCATGCAATCACGTGCGCAGACACACACGTGGAGACACACACACATAAACACACGCACACGCACATGCACACACACACACACATATTTGTGCGCACACGCACATATTTACACACATATGCAGACCCAAACGCACACGCACACCCACACACGCACACACTCACACACACACACACATTCACATGCACACACACCATCACACATACACACACGTACACACACACACATAAAGATGCACAAACACACACATACACGAACACACATGTGCACACACACACACACACGCACATGCACACACACACATGCACACATACACACATGCATGCTCACACACACATACACATGCACGTGCACACACACACACCTGAAGACAAACACATACTCCCATGCACGGCCACTCATGCACGTGCACATACACGTACATGCACATGCATGCGCACACTCACGTGCACGCATGCACACACACAACCACATGTACGTGCACACACGCTCACATGCACAGACAAACACACACATAAAGAAACACACACACGCACGCACACATGCACACTCATGCATGCACACACTTGCACACACACACACACACACATGCACATGCACACGCACTTGCTTACCCACGACGCTCGCGTGCCCACACACACGTACATGCACACATGCACACACACACTCAGACGTACACACATGTAAACACGTACACACATGCACACACACAAAGATACACACACACACAAACGTGCACGCATGCACTCACACACTCAGAGACTCACATGTAGGTGAATGCACACACACAAACACACACGCACATGCACGCGCATGCGCACCCGTACACACTTGCACACGCACACACACACACACACACACACACACACACACACACACACACACACACACACACACATATATGCACACGCGAAAGAGCACACACACGTGCATGCATGCACACACACACACATGTGCGCGCGCGCACACACACACACAAACACACACATGTGCGCGCACATGCACACACACCCACACCCACACACACATGCACAAAAACACTCAAACTCACATGCACACGCACACATATACATAAAGTGATCAAATAAACATTTTGTTATGAAAGAGGCACACAAACACACACACATACATGCACACACACATGCACACACTCACATAGGCACGCACATGCACATGCACATGCACACACACGCATGCACACACACATCCACACGCACACACGCACACGCACTTCCACACACACGCATGCATAGACACACACACACACACATGCACACACACGCATGCACACACACATCCACACGCACACATGCACACGCACTTCCACACACACGCATGCATACACACACACACACACATGCACATGCACACGCACACACACACTCATGCACAGACACAAACACACATGCACATGCACACACATGCACACGCACACACACGTGCATGCACACACACACGTGCACACACACACACACACACAAATGGAGATAATTACACACATATGCACACAAAAGCACATTCACATGCACACGCACATGTACACCCACACCCATAGGCACACGCACACGCACACACACATGCACACGCACACGTACACGCACATGTAAATGCACACACACATAGACACACCTGCGCATGTGCACGCACACACACACACACATGCACATGCAAACGCACACATGCACACACCCACACACATGAACACACACACACACACACACACACACACACACACCCACACACCCTCGCACACTTGTGCGCACACACACACATACACACACACACACACTCATTCATGCACAAGCACACACATGCTCACACGTAAAAACACCTTCACACACACTAAGACTCACACACATGTGCACACACATGCACACACACACACACACATACTCCCACATACACCCACACACACTTAGGTGCACACGAACATATTCACGTAAATAGACCCACACATGCACACACATACACAGAAACTCACACAAACTAAGGTGCGCTTGCACACACGCACATGCGTATAGGCACACACACACACATGCACATGTGCACACACACACAAACATGCACACATGCACACACACACACATACAACCATGCACAGAAGTACACACATGTACACACACACACACACGCACACGCACATGCACATGCACATGCATGCTCATGCTCACACACACACACATGTACGCACACAAATGCTCACACAGATAGACACATGCACACACACAAACAAACACACACACACGTGCACGCTCGCACGTGCATACACACAAAAACACTCACAAACTCGCACGCACGTGCACGCACACGTATATGCACACGCACATGCTCACGTACACACACAACACACGAACACACACAAACACACACACATGCATGAATGTACACACACAAGAAAACACACACACACGCACACATGTACGCGCGCACACACACACATACGTGCACACACACACACACACCCACACATGCACACACACTCGCACACAAATACACACACACACACACACCCACACACCCACACACAAACACACACACACACGCATGCACACACACACACACATTGTAGTGCCCACTTCCCTCTGACACCTTTTGATACTTATTTTGATACGGTATATTACCTTATGGACCTTATCATGTTTTTATTTAGTATGATGTTAGACATTGGTCATGGATTATTGTGGATCTTGATTTGGTTACGATGCATGATGATTATTAGAGACACTCATATGTGGAGGATGATATACTATTTGACATGGATGTTTTATGGATGTTGTTTAGACATGTGATTTTGGATATTATGACTAGATCTAGAAAATGAATATTATATGATGATGATGTAGTTGTTGATATAAATTATATGTGATAATGTTAAATTACCTTGATGTTTGTTGTGATTCACATATTTAGATGATTTTGTGATTATATTTATATGCATTTTGGATGTTCTGATATGGCCACGAGGCTAAAGGAGGTATTTGTGTTATGTAGGTTAAAAATCACAACAAACATCAGGGGATTGGAGACCAACCACAATGGAATTCTAGGTGAATTCGACAAGGTCACCATGGCAACTTGTTTTATTGTGTTGTGTTTGTTGTTGTTAGGGATTCCCATGGGGGGATCACCTTTATATGTGACCATGGGTTTTGTGTAGTTATTAATGTGGTTTCTTTTAATTATTGTTGTATGTATTTTATTAGTAATGTGTCCCTCTCTTTTATTTAATTAATATTGTGATAGATTAATGTGAGAAATCATATGGTTAAAATTTAAATAAATCAAATTGGGATATGAGAAAGTAATAATGGAAGTTGTTGGCTCCTTGTATTAAATATGTAAGGGATGTGTAAGTTTGTGTAAGAGTTGTGTAAGTCAAATTTTGGAGTATGAAATACTCCACCTCCATGGAAATTCAAATTTGTCCTTGGGGGTTGTTTTTGGAGGCTTGTGGGACAAGTAAAACTTGTCACATGCCTCTCAATTTAATTTACCAACCATACTTATGGTTGGAGGGGTGATTTTAGACTTTTATAATGCATTTTATTAATCATGTTGCATGTTTTGATTGCACTCTCTTATATTTTATTTAATTTGCAGTCCTTTGGGGTATGGGATTTTTGGAGTGTGCAAGTAATTTGTCATATTTTCACCCACCTCTTTATTGTGCTTGGGAGAATGAAATTTTGTCTTTTGTGTTTGAATTTGAGGATGTGTGATGTGGCATCCTACATAGATCCACATCATCCTATTCTCTTCCCTCTTCTATAAAATTCAAACTCTTTTCTTGTTTTGGGGTTGTTGATTCTTTTTGCAACTTCTTTGGGGGAACATTTTTTGCTATTTGGTGCTCTTGTGGATTGTGTAGGAGATTGGAGATAATTTCATACTTGGCATTGTTGTTTGGGGACTGTGTCTTTAGCATTGAAATATTGTTGTTGGAAAAAAAGATACCATGGAGAGGTAGGAGTTTAATCCTTCTTTTATGCTGTTATTTTCTTATTGTGTTGAATGAATAGTGCATGTTTTTGATTTATTTGTTGGTTGGTTGGGTAGACTACCATAGGAATGGTGTATGAGAAGGCTATGGGAAATCCATGTGTGGGGCATAAGGGAATGCCATTGGCATCAGAATTTTGTGGAGGGAGTTTGGGTTTGGGATCCACCATGGAAAAGAAATAGCTTACATTTCTTACTTTGTGGGGGGCATAAGGAAATTTTTGGGGAGCATAAGGAGGGATTTTGGGGGGGGCATAAGGATATGTGTGGTAAAATTTTATTGGTTGTTTGTTCTAGTGGATGCCCAATTCCCATTGGGAGGCATAAGTAGCTTCCCCCATAGTCCTTGCTCCTTTGGCTTGCATGATCAAGCCTGAGTTCTATTTTGGAATGTCTTCAAATGTAGTTGTGAACTACTGTTTTGTTTTGAATTGTGTTTTAATTTGAAATATGTATGTTGAAAGAATGTTGTGTTTGTGGAAGCCATTTTTTGCCATGGGTTAAATTACACCTCTTATTGTATTGTGGTTGGGGCTCGGGGGCCAATGATGAAGGATGGATTCTCCTTTCATTGGATGTCTTGGTTGGGTGGAGATAATTTCCTTTCCCCACTTTTTTGTGATCAACTTGGAGAAAAAAAGAAAAATTGCATGTTGTTGTTCTAGAGCAAAGGAAAATGTAGTTTGACAGTCCCTTGTGAAACAAATTCATTTGTAATCCTTTCCCACTTGATGTGGATGAAATTATAATATTTATATTTGTGAAGAAATGATGTTGTAATTGGTTATGAAAGTGTATATTTGAAATGTGAAAGACATTTATATTCTGTTCTGTACATTTGAAAGAAAGAGAGTGAAATGTGTTATTGCTTTGTCTCCTTTTGAAATATATTAAATTAGAAATCAGAATTTACAATTTAGCTTTGAAATGGTTTATTTATAAACAAATAAATGTATTAGATTAGATTAGGAATATAATATCACTCTTAAATGATAAAATTGATATAGAGATTTTCCTAGAAATGAACCTCTGTTGTAAATTTAAAACTGACAACTATTAAATTAAAATGTACAGTTTGGGCCTGCACATTATAATCAAC